>JAPYYX010000095.1:0-41367 GCA_030522605.1 Cremastinae sp. B BG-2022a
TAACAATTATTTTTTCTGTGATCCAAAACAGAAAAAAGTAACTTTTTCAAAAATTTTTTACGCGGACTCTCATTTGACTAGAGAATACTTGATCAACCATCTTAAAAATAACATTGAAAATATTTTTTCGTCAAGCAGTTTTATTTTTGCTTGCAAATACTTACTGCAGGGTGGACAAAGTCCAGGTTCGTTCATTTCTGGAGAGGACGTCGTTGCTGGATTCTGACCTAAAATTTGCCAAAACCAGTCATAAAAATTGGATTTTGAGTTCGAAGAAGCCACCCTCCTGGTCTCCCAAAATTTGAAGCACGGTACCCCATCCTGTAATATTATCGGAGAGAATGAAATTTCAAGAAAATAGAAACTTCGTGGATTGGGATGTCCAGCGTTTGATTGAACGACCGTATGTACTTGAGTGTCGAGGACGAAGAACAAAAATCCATTTTCTTTTAGGAAGAAAACACTGTTACACTGAACAGTACTTGAAAGCTTTTCAGCTGTGGGCAATCGAAAGGATACCAAAGTGTTTTATCAGTACAGACATTAACCGAAAACACTTTTCTGTCTTTGAACATTTCAATTGCTTCATCTCTTCAAACCAATACAACTTGATTCGTACGAAATTCGATGGGAATCGAGAAATAAATGATTTTCAATTTCGTTAAACGTCATCAGAGAGACAATCATTGTTTTTTCTTGCTTGTTAATTTGTTTGTCATTTTTCATCTTTCTATACTACAACACCATTGATATCCTTTGCCCACACTATACGTAAACTCACGCTTTCATCGATGCCAAATTGACACAACGTCGCAACGACGAGTAATCCACAAATCCAAGAACTCATTATTTGAAATCTCCAAGTGAGAAAAAATGTGTTTCAGAAAATAATAGAGAGTCGAAAATCGGGCCCGAGACACGTCACATCAGAATCACTCTATTTTCGTTTCATGCATTTGCAAATGTAGATCGTTTTTGCAGAAGAAAAGAGACGACAAGATCCTATCGACACGACGGACACTTTCACACAGGCCTTCTTCACCTGTGCCACATCTTTATTTATACGGAATAGTGGACGAACAAGCTACATTAACACACTCTCGAATCGCAGGTGAAAATTTAGGCTAACTAGCGTACATGATACAGATACGATTCTCTTAATGTGTACACGACGTTCTGCACGCTTGTTTTTTTTTTTATAGCGCTGCCTTAAAAGACTGTCGATATTTACATGGATATTTTCGCAACACACAACCATATGATCAAACATCATACGCAGCCATTATCTACTTAAACTTGTGCTTGCACAGTCTCGATCAAAAAATTACAAAGCTTGACATTCTTATCAGAATATGTAGAACCGTATCATCAAAAAATAAGAGCAAAAAACATTTATTTATAATTCATTTTTATTACGTTTACATTTTTACTGGATCATCCACGTGAAATATTTGACAATTTGTTGAAATTGTTTAAAAACCAGAAAAATATAAAGAGAAATTACATGATTCATTTTTGATTTATATTTAAGACAGTTGTATGACGTATATGAGCCTTCAACGAGTGTTTAAATGCGGCTTTACATTGAGGATTCGGAACAATTGATCGGAGTTTAAAGTAGACCTTAAATAAATTTACACGTTAGACACTTGTGCAACGGGCATTAAGAATCGTAAGATAATGAAAATTTAAAATATGGAAAAACTTCGTTTGTTCAAGAATACCAATAATGTTTCAGGGAGATATCTCGGATAGTGAATTGAATTATTATTTATTTTGAGTACACTAAATTATTTTATCGATTTTATCATTTCTGATAAAATTTCAATAGGCACCACATGAAATTTCTATGACGAGAAACATACATACAGCGATAGATATCGTCAAATTAAAAATTTAGTTTAACTCTTAAACTGTTCAGCGAATCTTTTTAAAACGAGACAAATAATATTGATAACGAAATTATAAAATATTTCCCCAAAATTTGATATATTTCGTAGTATTTGAGAGTTTTCCCACAGTACCTGGATGGCTAAGTTAATAAAAGCGCGTGGAGTATTTTTTCACAACATTTTTATCGATCGTCTGGCTTGTCAAGTATGGAGATGGAATCGTAACTTATTTATCCGTTTTGAACTTTTTGGACGCTCAGTGTGAAAAACGCATGGGAAACTACGAAAAGCACTCTCGCTTAATAACATGATGAAATGTGATACAAATATTTCCTGATTACAGGAATTCAAAAAGTCTCTCTCAGCATGGAATATTTTCTTGTTTGAGCTTTTGGTAAACGAAAAAAAATTTTCATTACTTTTCTGAAAAAAAATTTAACATGGCATAAAAATTGATGGAAATTCGCAACTTGCGATAGAACAAAAAATGATCCTTTTTCGCGCACATTAGTTTTTATGAAGGCGTATATATATCGTCAGTATATCTTTGAGGTATGTACACCAAAAGTAAGTTCACGGGGAAATTCTCGTTTTTATGAATTCTCATTATTACCTTTCATCCGATCTTTCCCTCGCATCGGTGAACTCTCGCCGAATATCCGAGGGGGAATACAAATTTTTCTTCTGACCTGGTTTATATAATAAACGAATATCGTGTCCGGAGAAGAGATTTCAATCGTTCAATCGACGAGGAGAGTAAAAAACAAAAATCAACGTTTACATAACAAAATTTATTTGGCAACGAATATTCAAGAATTTCAATCTCTAAAACTCTTAAGGAGGATCGATAGCTAAACAAAAATGTAGAGAATTGAATGAAATTTGGTGAGTGCATTCTTCAGCATCCAATATGAAGACACAATTTTTTTCAGATTTTTCGTCTATTTAGTTTCAGAGTTATACCCGTAAATTTCAAAGTTGAATTACTCAAAAACCAAGCAGACGAAAAATCTGAAAAAAATTGAATGTTCATATTCGATACCAAAGAACATTATCACCAAATCTTATGAAATTTTCTACATTAAGAAGGTATCGTCATAATCATCAAAATGAACTTTAGAAATGGAATTTTTCTGGCAGTAAAGACTATCATGTCAGTTCCTCGATAGCAAAATTTGGTGGGGCATTGCCGACTGAACAAGTGAGAATGAACTTGGCTAAAATTCAATGATGAGAAGACATTAATATTAGAGAGTAAAAATTCAAAAAAAAATAATACTTGCCGAGTTTATAACTAAATATATCTCGGCAAGTATTTTTTTCGAAATTTATTCTCTAACATTATCGTACTCTGATTGAATTTTAATTTTTTTTATAAACTCATTCGTATATTTTTAAAATAACTTTAATTATTATTTAGTGGATATATCATATTACGACAATCTCTCTACTGTTTACCATAATGCTATGGAAAAATGTACTTGCCTCCTTTTTTTACACCATCTTGATGGTGTTTTTGTGAGTATTTTTTAAACACGAATAAATAAAATTAAAATAGAAAGCAAAAATATGAATTTACTTCCGGTGACGTTTGATGATTGAAGAATCAACCTTCGTCAAATTTGCAATTCAATATAGCATGCTGTGTGAATAGAGGGAGAATATCCTCTTCTCGATTTCTCAATAAACGGAAAAATTTCGATGCACGCATGCTTTTGTCATTGAAATTTTTCCCCGGTGTGTTTTGTCGAGACATTTTCTCAACTCTGAGTGTCAGCTGTCGTGGGTGAGCTCTGAAAATGCCTTGAAATTTTCGTTTCAAATAAAATATACTTATATACGCTCCACACCTCCCTCTCCGAAGAAAAAATTGGATTTTTTTGCGGCGGGGTATCGGGGATCGACGGGACACACGTCGAGTCACATCAACGATGATCGAGCCGTACGATTAATTTGTGAACAAACACGAAAAAAAAAAAAATCACCAATCACAGATAACAACCCGCGGTACGTCTTACGCGTCGTTGACTTTTTCAAACTTTATCTGTTTTTATTACGTTAAGGACGCTCGCGAGATCTACGACGTGTCTTCGTTTTTTTCTGACACCTGTAACCCACTACGGTGGGTCAAGGTATATGGGTCACGTCACCCTCATGCGGGCTTGCCTCGACTCCTATTTCTCACATTCTTGTGTACTAAATGATATACGATTTTAATATAGGCTGTTTCATTAAAACAAAACAATCGGACGATATTGGAGCGTTTTTTAGCCTCTAAAAGATATTTATTTGTTTTATCGTTCATTAAAAACTGACTGATAAAATTAAAATCGATCTTCGAAAATTAAGTCACCTATTCATACATACTATATATGCGTAACTTGCAAACTGTTTCCATGTACACATTGATAAACAGTCAAACGAATTAAAATTTTAATAAATTTAATAATTCGATCAAATAATATTGAAAAATATCAATCGGTGAATGAAAATAAAAGCACATGGAATGAATTTTGGATGGACCTGTATACAAAACGTAAATCAAATAATGAGGTAGGCAATATGGGATACTGAATTCGATTCAACACAGCTACCGTATCAACAATTCTCCTCTCTTATCTCTGGGAACCTTGCTTCACTTACGACGCATCAGTCTTGTGACCTGGGTCAGATTTTCTCACACGTACATTTTTTTTTATCTAACTCTACAAAAATTTTTCAAAATATTCCAAAGTGATTGATTGCTGATATACTTAATATATGGATACATTGTTTTATTTTTTTTTTTCAAATCTCACAGCGCACAACGTTCTATTTCATTGAGATGAGTAAACAAAAAATACGACACATTACTCAATATTCGACGTTTTTTGTTTATCATTATATGAAACGATAATCAAATTATGGTAACAAAAATCGTGATGCAAAAGTTTGTATAAGGAAGTGCATCCGAATGCATCGTGCGATAAAGTCATTATCTGTTTACTCAGCGCTACATACTCTTCGGTTGAACATTCATGTTAAATATTTAATTGCTAATTAAGAATCAACGATTATTGCATCGATTTCGGATGAATCAATTTTCCTCAAACCACGACGCAATCACCGTTTTTTTCCCTGAACATGTTTAAATATTTATCAATCTGAATAATTTTTCGATTATTGAAACATTTAATTTTTCTGAACTTTAAAATATGATTTAATGAAAAATGCAAAAAAAATCTTGAAAACCAACGTTGGAGCAATCGAACAGCCGTTCTAATTTATTTCTGCAATGAAGACCGTCTAGATCAAAAAATTTATTTGTGCTCATTTTTTTTTGTGGGTCTGCACTAAAACTTGACAAATATTGATCAACGAAAAGTATAATTTCCGTGAATCCTTTTCTCAAGTTCGTTTATCGAGAGCGAGGTCAAATCATGATATTCCCATTATGAGTCATAGATAAAGACGCCTAGGGCCATAAAAAAGTGAATATACTTTGAAAATAAAAGATAAACATTTCTCAAGACAAACCCTCCTGCAATATTTTCTCTCTTCCTGGCCACAATGACATCGTGGGTATACGCCTTAACATAAAAAGTTCAGATGGAACATTCGCACTCGAAGTAATTGGATTTCGAGCTTATTTTCTATCCCTACATGCCCGGATAAAATGTTCTATTTCCAATTCAAAAAACCTCATCCAAATAGACTTATTTTATTATTTACCTTCCTTTTTTTATCTCCTTCGATATCCTCGCTTCGAGAATTTCGAACAACGTGAAATTTCATTTACATCGATTTTACGGAATAAATGACAGTCAATCCCGAGAGGATCAACCGGAAGTCAGAAAGATCGACAAAGGATGAGACCGTCGATCGTTCAATCCTCCTTGAATTTTTTTAACATCGTAAATAAATAATACAAATGAAAAAAGTTTTCATACTGGATTGTTCATTCTTATTTTCTATCCATATTAAATATTCACCAATAAATAGATTCATTATTAAATATTGCAAGAAAAGGGCCAAATAATATTTTGACTATTTACAGGAATAAAAAAGACATCGAGGATATTTATTGAATGACCAAGGTCATTTTTTGATCGATCAAGGGTAAACGCCTAATTACATTGACCCGAATGGAATCGGGCCATCACAATTTATCTTTCGAATAACAATTCGTGGAAGTTTTACGCATAAATGACGAGATGGGAGATATTATCTCAATAGAAGCAAGCGAGGTCACGGTTAATGCCATTGTTTCGAGAGTCCATAGATCTTTTTCTATGGAGCAAACTTCCATTGTGACGAGAATCGTTCGCCTCTAAATATTTTTTATTGTGTGTGTGCTTTTTTTCAAATCGATAATCCGCATATTTTACGTAACCCCTCGGTGTCAAAGCCCGGTTCACCTTGTCTTAGATCGTTGCCCAATTGTTCTCTAACCTCGCGAATCGGGCAGAGAGTGCAATGGCCTTTGAATAACCCCGCAGATAAAATTTACGATTTTTGAATAAATGTATAACAAAAATTCTACAAAAATTAAAAAAGCATGGTGGAAAATGATGACTCGAAAAATTGTGCGAGCTCGAAAATTTAAACTTTCACGAAAAAATCATTTTCGCAGATTATTTTAAAAATTGTAATTGACAAAAAAATTGCGATTCGCGCGAGATTCATTCCAATAAAAAAATTTTAATCCGGAAGACATATCAGAAAAAAAGTTACGCAATGACGAAACTCCGGTAATTGAAGATCCGAAATAATGTGCAACTTTCAGCACATAAATGGAGTGCATACAAAATTTATTACGACACGAAAAAAATATTTCTCTGAAAATCCGAGATTGAAAACAGTGCCAAGTTATGAAAGAATTGATCCTGATGAGCATAACGCATCAGAGGCTCAAGTTCGCGACTTCAACAATCCAAATGTTACAGAAGAAAGTTAAAAGAAAATGAACTCTGAAAGAATCTTTACGCGAGGAGGTGAAAAGAAAAAAAGAGGGTTACGCAACGGCGGGACCGAATGACTTTTTTTTCGGTGGAGAATTCGGAGGAGAATTGCAACTTTCATTTTCAGATAATCCGACGAAATTGGTGTATCGGTAGTTTGTAGCATTGGCGCAGGAAGAGATTGATGGTCAAAAAAAAGTTCGTTCGGAATGACGAAAAAGTCGAAGAGGGCTCTCTCCGTTTCGACTTGATCTTCCATGAAATGATGATGACTGTCGCACTTTATTTTTTTTTTTGTCTTTCTCTCTTTGGAGTCTCCCTCCTCGGGTCTTCGCGGTGACATTGGATTCTGTCTGCGACGGTGCGATGGTCGATACGGAGGGATTGCGCCATCGTTGGCGTTCCAGCCAACACGAAACAACGCGCGGCATCATCAACCACCGAACACCAACGAGCGACGAACAAATACTCTCGAGTGTAAAATACGAATGCACGTTAACTCATACACGTATGTATTTACATAAAGCGTGCATGAAAAGCGTACAGAAAGGAGAGACTGATGATTTAAAGACTTGACGGAACATCTGCCAATGCAAACGCACCACTCAAGGTAAC
The DNA here is from genome assembly GCA_030522605.1 of Cremastinae sp. B BG-2022a. Lineage (NCBI taxonomy): Eukaryota > Metazoa > Arthropoda > Insecta > Hymenoptera > Ichneumonidae > Cremastinae sp. B BG-2022a. Next base: position 7,448 of record JAPYYX010000095.1, read on the forward strand.
TCAGCCCCCACCGAGTCGGCCCGTTATTAGTTATAATTTCCTATAAAACGGCAAAACTCCCCTGGAATCGCATCTTTTCGCGCCACGGCCCGCCGGGTGACAATTGTAACTCGATCCCAGCGGTTCGGCGTGCTCGATCGTTTCTCATATAAATTTAATAAAAAAAAAAAGCACAAAAATCGAGACATTTTCTTTTTAGTTTCTCTCGAAGGAAATCCTCGGGAAGTTGGCGGGAACTCGGTGTTTCGATTCATTTTCGTGTTTTGTTGACAGTCGAAAAGTGCACGCGGCTCGAGTAAAAACGTTCGCCATGAGCAAGTTAACGAAAAATCTCCCATCCATGTGGCTGCTCGTCGCATCTCTCGCATGCTCTTTTTGCCTCACCCACGCTCTACCACGAGCGGTAAGTCTTTCCACGCCCGTGACGTTTTTATCCCTTTTTTTCGCTCGATTCTTTACTTCTCCGTTCTACTTTGACGCACACGCGATCCGTTTTTCGATCATGAAAGTGAAAACACGCGATAACTCGCGTGAAAGTTGCCGCAGTTTTACGCGCTCATCGCTTGTGTACTACGAGCCACGTGTTTTCTTATACCAAAAGTGATATACATATATATATATATATATATATGTATCCATTCGAGACCGGAGAATACCTAGGAACAGGGAATAAAAGACTCGTTATCATTTTTGGCAACTTTTATCGATATGGGTCAAATCACAGTAAATGAAATCTACGCGACTACTTTTCAGCACTCTATCGTTTTCATCGTTTTCTCTTAATATTTACTTCATTCCTTAACATATTTGAGGATCAAGAAAACTAATAAAATACATCCATGTGATAATTTTTTAAGTGTCATTTCTTTATATTTTAGGACTCATTGGACAATAATGAAGCTTCAGAAGACTCAAACGCTGAATTATTCGTTGATTGGTCCCATGAAGCTAGATCCGCTAACGATAACGATTCACCGGGTTTATCGGAATTGAGAAAGAGTTTCGCAAGAACGCCGAAAGTCTGCAACGATTGCGGTGATTTGTGCTTTTTTTATTTCTCCATTCAATGTTTTACATGAATTACCTCAAATCGAATAATATCAATTCTATAAAATCATAATATTTTGATTCTCGCACTTTCAGCTTGCGGCGTCGGCCGGAAGACGCGTATCGTCGGTGGAAACTTCACGACGATCTACGAATATCCATGGATGGTAGGAATGCTGAAGCAGGGACAATTCCACTGTGGCGGTAGCTTGATAACTCGCAGCCACGTGTTGACCGCCGCTCACTGTGTCAGCGGGTACAAAAATTATTTTCATACTGATAATTAATTTTTTAGATGGAATTAATTAATTTTTATGAAAAAATGATTATTGTCTTTCCTCAATATCTTCATGCAATTAATGTTTCCGTTTCAGATACGAACAGAGGCATTTTCTACTGCACATGGGCGACCACGATATCATGAAGCACAAAGTGAGTTCGTTCAACAGACGCGTAAAGTCATGGAATATTCACCCTGGCTTCAACCCTTATACGTTGAACAATGATATCGCCGTCATCGAGCTCGACAGACCGATAAATTTGAACGGAATCGTCCGTACGGCTTGTCTCCCCGATAACAGTGAGCATTTCAAATAAATTCTCCCTTCGAAAGTTTTTATTCTTATAGAAACAACAAAAATTCAAGAGAAATACGTTCAATCATTTTCGGATTCTTGAGAAATCTTTTAATGAACTTTCGATTGAACTTGAAGGTGCGATCGATTATTCCGGCTCGATGGGAACGGCAATTGGCTGGGGTCGAATAAGGGAAAATGCTGACGTCAGTCAGATATTGCGTGATGTCAAAGTCCCAGTGCTCTCCGACGAGGAATGCGATGATTCCGGATATCCCAAATCACGAAGGACCGAAAATATGTTTTGCGCCGGTTATCTCGAGGGTCATAAAGACGCCTGTTCCGTAAGATCAGATTTACCTCTCGTTGCTCCATTTTATTTCAATTTTTTATAATTGCTTTTTTTCATTATGCGAACGTATAATATTTGACTTTCTACAATTTAATTTTCATTCGTCAGCATCAGTCTTTCAATTAATTTACCGATTTTTATTTATTTTTTCTTTGAATAATAATTTTTTTATTATTTGTAATCTCTAGGGTGACAGCGGTGGCCCTCTTCTGGTTGAAGGACCTTCTGGATATCTCGAAGTTATAGGTGAGAATAAACAATTGATTATAAATATGAAGGGGGGGGGGGGCAAAACGGGGTACTTAAGAAAATTAAATGAGAGGTTATTTAAAAATATATGTTTATTGAAAAAATGGAATACTTTTCAGGAATCACTTCCTACGGCCGTGGCTGCGCGAGACCAAGATATCCCGGCGTGTACACGAAATTGACGAACTACCTCGGCTGGCTACAGGACAGTTTGAAAACGGAGTGCGTTTGTCCACCGCCGAACCGCCTCGCGTGAAAATTTGCGAATTATACCAACAGCTGACATAACCACGAATTATCGAATTTTTATGAGAAACGATCAAGGATCTGTGGTTCTGACGTACGCAATGCCTCGTCACCGGATCAATTCTTCCACAGCCATCCGTTAAATCGATGAATCGATTAACGATTGTTCTAGTCCATGATTTTCTTTTTATTTTCTATCCTCAACGTTTTATATTGAGAAAAGTGTATATAATCTGTGATGTATTCTTGTAATTACTTTATTCTGTTGTGTTTGTTCGCAAAAAACGAAGAAAATAAATGAGGTGAAACTCGAAAAAATACGAAAATCCATTCGAATAAATTACTCTCTCTACTCTCTCACCCTCTTTTGACTATTTATTACTTAAGTGTTACGAAACACGTCTGTGTGAACTCAATTTCACAGATCATAAATTATGAGCTTCCGATCGAAATTGCATTGCGCTACGTTCCCTGGGGAATGGCGCAAATCCGGATAAGAGAAAGAAAAGAGAAAGAAATGGAAATTACACTTTCGTAAGTACATCCGCGATTGAGTGTGCGCGCTTCGTGAATTTCACCGATAATCGGTGGCACTCGCTATACTTTTTACCCAAATAATAATGAAAAAGAGAACAATTTTTTTTTAAGCAGAAAGTAGGCCGTCCAATATTTTATTACGCCTTTTTATGAATTTTGACTTTTCATAATCACTTTTTTTACACTCATTAAGCGCGAAACAAAAATTAAAAAATTTCTACAGCTCGAAATCATGATTTAGTGTATACTCTTGAATTTGAGACGGACAAAAGCGTTTAGCACGAATGAAACAGATGATCGGCTTTCGAAAAAAAAAAAAATTGAATGAGCGCGCTGCCTGTGACGCGACGTTATAACCGGGTCACGAGGAATCTCCGAGACATTTTGCTTTCGACGAGGAGCAAATGTGGGTTAGTGAAATCATCGAACCGTTACGAACAATGCTCAATCGGTCTACGAAAAAAAAAATAATAATGATAATGAAACAAAGATCATGCACATCCAATTTTTGAGGTAGAGCAAATGAAATAAATATCAAAATAAATATTTTAAAAATAATGAAAAAAGTTTGCCCAAAATTATAAACTTCAAAATTATTTTACGAATTCTTTTAAGGAAGAAAATTGTTTTACGAAACGTCGAATTTTTCAAATATTTTCTGATTATCGATAAACGAGTTTTTCTCTCCGAGTGTAATGGAAAAGGGAAAAAATGACTTCTGAATGAACCCGTGTAATCGGTTAATTACGAAATCGCGGAAGTTTGAAATTTAGTGTCTGACTACCGGGTGAAGGCAATCAAAGACTGGCAAATAAGTAGGTCTAGCTCGAAAAGTATTTCCATGGTGGGATGTCGATTCAGCCACACAGGAAGAGCTCCAGCAATTCCCCCGAATACACGGTCTCTCGGCGCTAATCCTCGCCAAGAATACGGCGGCAAACATTGAGAAGATCTAGTGTGCCTTACGCGGCCTCTCGTACGCCAGTGTCTCGCTAAACATCACTCGAGCCAAAAAAATCCAGGTCGAAATACCAAAAAATAGCTAACTTTAAAACACCTCAATGATTCTCTGATATAAAATGTGAGGAATAAATTCCGTAAATTCTTGTTTTAATTGTGATTCCCATTTTGTGATAAATATAGACTTAATTGACTGATCTCGAAAAAAAGACATGAAAAAATGAGGCAAAAAATATTTTTGGCTAGTGTTTCATGGGTCTTCAATATTCCGGAACGGTCGTGAACTTTGACAAATTTTCGTCTATTATTTTTTTACGAGAGGATTCAAGTGCGGCGAAAAAAAAAGTTATTCCACCGAGTAATAAGCTTCGTGAATTTAAACTTTTACTTGTATAGGAGAAAGAAGAACTTTCTTCGTGTTCTCGGTCGAAGAGCTCAACCGAACGTGCGCACATCTTAAAAAAGAAATATAAGTATATAACTCGTAGTCTGGTGGCTTTATGAGACCAGTGAAAGCAGCAACTTGTACAGCAACCTCGCCGATCGGACACCGCCGCAATCACGCCTCGATCAGCGCGCCAAATGGATTTTCGTCGGAGCGCGTGTAATCGCGCTTTTTCAAAAATTCGTTTGACGCGTTAAAAACAAATTTGGCCCGACGAAAACCACCAGTGAAACGAAAAAAAAAAACTAAGAAGTACCAAAAATATTGTACGAATCGCAGCAGAAATTCACGATTATCATGATCAAGATTCGACGAATCGTCGGGAGACAAGAGTGCAAAGTGTTTCATCGCGATTGGTAATTGTGAAACGCCTCGTAGAAGAATCGAAAAACAATTGAGTGACCTGGAGGAACATAAATTTTTTACATATTTTTAAAAACATTGTGAGGGGTGAAAAAAATGACAATGTTCCTTAATCGCGTTGGAATATTGTGTGTACTCGTTTTCACAGTTTTTCAGACTCGAGCTCGGTTCGTGAATTTTGAAAACAATTTGGCCGCTTCCAAAATGTTACACGTGAGTTTTAAATCGAAATAATTAATAAAAAATAGAATAATACATGTAGCAATAAAAATAGTTATGTTCAACAATTTATCGTATCCGTTTAAGAGCAGTTCATTTGATTATTATTTCCTTTAAACACCAGAAGATATATTGCCTCTCACGAGAAAATCGCAACGTCATCATCGATGTTACTAGTTTCGTAAAATCATTCATATAGAGTCTCAGACGTTCCATAATACATTATACTATCTTTGCAACGGTTGTCACTAATAAGTATTTTAAGAAAGATGCACTTATTGAACACTGTAGACCAAAATTATTCCAATGTAATATTAAAATACGACAAATTGACAATTTTTTTAAATATTATGGAAAAAGGAAAATAAATAAGACAGGAGTAAATGGTGAAATGTGATAGCGTTGATGTTAGTCGAGAAATTGTCATGGAGATACATAATCATTCGTAACAATGCAGCCGTTAACGCATTTCGATCATATGTACGATCTCACTCGCGGATATTATTCTGTCAGTCAGTTCGCTTTCGTATATACAACACAATTTTCGTACAATACGCGAACACAGGCATATTCGTTGAAACGTAGGCACAATGAACGAGGTATGACCTGATTTTAAATAGAATCGAATCTTAAAACGAAAATCCTCAAATTTTTTTAAATTATGAACTTTTTCAGAAAAAGTAAATAATGAAAATTGATTTTGAAAGGGTCGATTTGAATTTGAATGCATTTTCGAACGAATGGTTGAAATATAATAGAGTGTATGCCGTTTGCCCAAAATTTCTTTTTAATCCAGTGGAGGTTGACCGCGAGAGTAGCTCAGACCTTGACACACAATTCAAATCATGGTCACTTTCTCTCTCCTTTTTCTTCTGATGAGTTTCTTCCGAGCGACCGGCTCATCGTCGTACCCACCTTCGAAACATATGCCTCCTATGAGAAAGTGAGCGCTCGAGAAACCCCGTTAATTCGCACCAACGATTTTAAGCGTTGTGTGTATATTTTATGAAACCAAAATTCATGGGGATTAATCAACAATTAAATAACCTTTCAGCCTCTCGTCAGCAATCGATCGTCCCGTTTCCTCTTCGATGAAATTTTTGGGGTCGACATTACCGGCAGTGAGGATTCCGCCGATTTTGGGGACGAACAGAAACTTCGCAATTGCAGTTGCGGTAAGAGTAAAATAAATAAACAATTTCAATTTTCAATTAGTTAAGTTAGTTTTAATTGTTGAAATCCAATTGTTGAAATTTCATCAATTCCACATGTAATAAAGTAAAGATGAGCACAATAATTCGAGTTATGCAAATAACATTATTTTCGATTACATTATCTATTAATTTCAAAGTGCAATCCAGTCATATAAAGTTGATGGAAGATACGTGAACTTGGTCGTTTTGTCATCGCTTTTCCGAAAATCTGATGATTGGCTCACGATTGCGCGAGTTCGTTTGACCAACTTCATTTTTTATTGTACCTGAAATTGGCTCGAATTTTGACAAATGTCAAAAATTGGTCATTCATATCGTGTGAGAGAAAGAGAAAAATAAAAAAAGTGAAACATACAACGAAAAGAAGAAGGAAAATATTACAATAAATCTGTCGTGCAATAAAAAAATCAAAAAATTTAAAAAAACATCGAAATAAAGATAAAAAATTAATCGTGTGAAAGAAAGTCAAAAAAGTGAAAAAAACATGGAAAAGGAGAAAGAAGAGAAGATAAAAAACCATCAAGATCACTACATTTTTATGTATAAAGATTCATTTTGTTAATTACCCGTCATATGATTTGAAAAATTTGTTTTTCGTTAAATCATTGCGTAAAATGGGCCAAATCAAACTTTTTTCTTAAATCAACACTACGAAGCTATCGCGCGCGCAAAGCGCGCGTATCCATCGTCTGGTATTACGATAATATGGGTACGATCAGTTTTCAATTATAAAAATGAAACTTTCTCAGTGACATTGTTTTTTGTGAATTTCAGAGTGTGGTGTTTTGACTCAAGAAAATCGGATAGTGGGCGGTCGTCCATCCGAGCCTCACAAGTATCCCTGGGTCGCGCGTTTAGTTTACGACGGACGTTTCCATTGCGGGGCGAGTCTCGTTACGAATGACTACGTAATCACAGCCGCTCATTGCTTAAGAAGGTACGTCGACTTGTTGAAAAAAGTGAATGATAGCAAAAATTAACTTACGCTGGAAATTGCTCGATTCTTCATTAAATCTGTTCCTTCCTCTTTTATTTTCAGACTAAAACGCTCCAAGATCCGAGTGATTCTCGGCGATCACGATCAATACATCACGACCGACGCACCTGCAGTGATGAGAGCAGTCAGTGCGATCATTCGTCATAGGAACTTCGACATGGATTCCTATAATCACGACGTAGCTCTACTAAAACTAAGAAAGCCTGTGAAATTTACTAAATCCGTAAAACCCATTTGTTTGCCAGCACACGGTAAATTTTAGTATCTGATTTTATCACCAAATTGAAATACTCAATTACATATGTACCTATTTACCTAGAAGGAAAAGTAAAAAATTTTTGAGGCCGAGGATATTATTTTTTTCCTCGATAGTTGCGTAGATAGATAAATGTGTATATAATTTTTGAACGTTATTGAAAATATTCTGACTGGATATTTTCATTTTTCAACAGGATCAGATCCCGCGGGAAAGGAAGGAACAGTCGTCGGCTGGGGTCGTACGACCGAAGGTGGAATGTTACCAGGCGTAGTACACGAAGTCAAGGTCCCCATACTTAGCCTACAACAATGTCGTCAGATGAAGTATCGTGCAAACAGAATAACGAACAATATGGTATGTGCTGGACAAGGAACTCGAGACTCATGTCAAGGTGACAGTGGAGGACCGCTGCTCGTGCAAGAAGGCGACAAACTCGAACTTGCAGGTAAAAATATTAAATTTCACTTAATATACTAATTAAGAAACTTTATTCTTCATATTATTAATTAATATTATTCTTAAATTATAATTTATTGCAAATTGTAGGAATCGTCTCGTGGGGAGTCGGCTGTGGACGACCCGGCTATCCCGGAGTCTATACTCGTGTCACGAGATACCTTAATTGGATAAAAGCTAACATGAATGATACTTGTCTGTGTGTCAAATGAATGAAAGAGAAAAAAAGGATATTGAGAAAACAGTGATGCGCGTTTTCAAGTTTAAACGCTAACTCCCATTTAACGCGTCTTTGATTTTTTAAAAATAATATACTACTTAAATTAACGAGCAGGGTTCTCAACAACAAAAGTTTTATGATGAACAAAAATGAATTTCTGTATACCAGTTTGTGTTCATGAGAAGCTCTTGTTTTGTATACCCGTACATTTGGTAATCATTATGTGTCTACATCGTGTTATATTTACTTTAAAAAAAAGGTGTAAAAAAAGAGACAAGGATTGCGTGCTTTTACCATGAAAAATGTCCATATATTGTTATGTTCATGTCACACTCGCGAATTTATAGCTTATTTTTTTATCAACCATTTTAACGAGATATCCAAGAGTACTTGTGAGCCAGTCATGATATTATAGTGCAATAATAATTTATTTTGAATTAAATTATATTTTAACAATCACATTTTTTTACCAGAATGAAGAAACAACATAAAGATGATTGAAAGTGAAAAAATGGTGTGTTTATGCAAATATTATATAATTCGAGTTAGATATTTGTATGATAAGAGTGTTACAGTGTACATAAGGAATGAAATAAAATATTCTCAAGTGCATAAAGGAACGTTAAATTTGTAAATCCGCAAAAAAAGTCCGCTCTTTTATCGCGCTCCAAAATAATAAATTTTGTACGGAAGAAACTTTCGATGACTCAACGTGGTATTTCGAATGTCAATCGTATACGATTCGCGTAACGGTTTATCGTCGTTGAAACGATGTGCATTAGAATTCATCGGTACACGTTAATAAAACCGAGAATTATCGTCTCCTTTGAATTGTCCTGAGACAAATATTATCGATTACGTAGGGATCTTGATCAAGCTGACTTTAAATTTATTGCAATGTATCAATTCAGTTTTAAAATTATTAATGATAAAGAATGGAGAATTTAGAAATAAATAATTCAATTTGATCCAATGAATTTTGAAAGAATTATAAAATTTCGTGACTCTTTGAACTGTCGAATTCAATGTCCTTCAAAAGCTTTACGATATACCGTTAGTCACAAAATTTACACCATCGAGATCGCAAGAATCAAAATTCCAATCCTAAAAAATAAAAAATTTGGAATAATGATTTTACTATTAAATAATTATATCAACAGAAAAAAATGGTGTTTTTACATTTTCGAAACATCCTAAAATCATTTAAATAAACATAAATAAATATACAATCATTTAATAGATTTTTTTATATTCTCATTTTTTTCGGTCTCTAGTCGTCAACTTTTTTGCATCGGAATTTTTTCGCACATGATCGATCGTATATTTTTTATTTCTTTGTACAAATTTATTACTTATCATTTAGCGAATAACCACAATACGACAAAGTCATCAGTATTTAACACAATACTGTGAAAAAATGTACTCGCTTTATTTTTCTACATCGTTTTGATGGTGTTCTTGCGAGTATATTTGAGTTATTCGTCATTATATTTTCCGCATTAAGAGAATGTTCATGCTCACGATCCATGATGAAGAAAATGGAAAAATGTCGAATCAACGAATGAAAAGAAGGAATCTTTCGTGTCACGATGAGTAGAACGAAATGTTTTTCTCTAATCTCGTAGAATGTCGAACCGGTCTTCTGTGCGAGGTAAACGGGAACCATTAAAAACAAAAAAAAATTTTAAAACCTAGCTCTGGGGAAAATCCGTGACTGGATGTTGACGTTGAGATTAAATCTGAGAGGAATAAAAGTTGTCCAAGAAGTTCGTCCTCCAGGATAAAATCCGCGTGGCGCGTTTATCCAGTTCTCCATTTTTGTCTCTCTCTCTCAATTTTTCTCTTTTTTTCTCCTGCGTTTAAAAAGTGTGCATCCAAATGTTTTCTCGACTTGCATCGCGTATATAGATGTCGGAAGCGTGTGTTGGAAAAAGAGTCAAGAAGAATCTCCAGCGCCTCTGAACAGGACGATCGGGCTGGCCTCACGGTCAGTGACAGCACCGAAGGCGCAACAGCATCAACGTGAGTCCGTGAACGTGAACTCGAACGCAAACTGGTCAGCTTATACAGAATGCCAGATGAACGAGAGAGAGAAAGAGAGCTGTAAAGAAGACGAAGAGAGAAAACCGATAGAGACAGAGAGAAAGACCCCGACACACACGTATTATTCATTCTTCGAACTATATTTTATACATACATACCAGACACTGAATGTGTAAATTCCATTAAATTTTCAATGTACTGTTAATGCTGATATCATTTTTTTAAATCTCCTTCACTTTATGACAATTTAAAATAAATCATTAATTTTAAGATTTTTATTTAATGCTCGAAGATTGCACAAAGAACTTACGGTCTGATATCGAAGAAGGAAAATTATGGGTTAGACTCTCAAAGTGGAATTTTCCTATTTATTCATTTTTTCCCCTTTGTTTTAAACTTTGTTTTTTTTTTGGTGGGGTGCACGAATGCGATTGGCTTCGAACAGGTCTTCCTGGCATGGAATGTCACATACATGTATACATTGGAAAAGAAAAAGAGGGAAGAAAGAGGAGAGAGAGAAAGAGAGGGAAATGAAGAAAAAGAAAAGAAGACCCTGGCTCGTATAAGTTTTTCTCTCTCCTTCCCCATACCGCTATGAAAGAGTTTAGGTTTGTAAAAGAGTTCTCGGTGCCTCTATTCTGTCAGCATTGGTCACTCGCATCGAGGTCTCGAACTTGGAGAAGCCAAGGAACGAAGCTACGTGTAGTTCCCTTTCGTTCGAGCACGAAATCCAGGTGCTTTGAACACCTGAGCGACCGATTTGAGCAGTTCTCGTGCGCATCTGCAAAAAAATTTTATCTTTTCGAACCTCGCGGGTCACGTGCACCGAAATTCGTGCACCGATAAGTTCGAGACGTCTACTCAAAACGACAACTAAATTTTGATTTTTCGACGTGAATTCAAATTTTTAATTCGATAAATAAATTTGTGCGAAAAGATGAAGACGCGAGTGATTTTTCTGAGCGCATTTTTAATAGTGGTCACGGCCAATAGTAATCAGACCGAGGTGAGAATTTCATTCATTTTGTTTCGATGAATATTTTAATGTATTCATAGATCTATTTTTAAGAGAAAAGGAAATTATTTTGTAGACCAAGGGTCTCGCTGGAGACATGGTGAAAAACTTTTTCGGGTTATTCGGAAATAAACCACCAAGTACGAAAGCTCCACCTGGTCCCTGTTACTGCAGTAAGTAATAATTATCACGAAATATGTATATAATAATTAGATTTCAAAAGGATCCAATTTTTCCACTCATGTCATATTTTATGGCAAATGTCATTGAATATATCGTTTGTTCAAGAAAAGCCATGGCATTAACGCTTTTTTCATATTGCATTGAAAATAAAAGGTTGCGGAGTACGTAACGAGGAGAGTCGTATAGTTGGCGGTCAGACGACGCAAGTAAACGAATTCCCATGGATGGCGAGGCTGTCGTATTTGAATAAATTTTACTGCGGTGGTACACTGATTAACGATCGATACGTGCTGAGTGCGGCTCATTGCGTCAAAGGGTAAGAAGGGACATTGTTATAAAAAAAGTAGACGAGAGATGAGAGAATGACAAAAGAAGGAAATGTTGCCGATTCGTTAAAAATAGGAAAAAAATAATTGAATCGTGTATTTTTAGTAGCTAAAGCTCGACGATCATTTATTCGTCAGTTTTTTTTTCAGGTTCATGTGGTTCATGATTAAAGTTACATTCGGCGAGCACGACAGATGCGTGGAAAAAGCACAGCCCGAAACAAGATTCGTCGTACGAGCAATTACCGGAGATTTCAGTTTCCTCAATTTCGATAACGACATCGCACTTCTCAGATTGAATGACAGAGTTCCCCTGAGTGATACCATTAGGCCGATCTGCTTGCCAACCGTTGAGGGTAAGTCATAATTCAACTAAGATTCTTCCTTCATTTTTTTAAATCAAATTATCGAAATTTCTATACATAAAAGCGTTCCATAAAATAGCTGCGCAATTTTCCATTTCGAATAAAAACATTAATTGAAAAATAATATGAAAATTAACCACCTCATGTTTTATTCAGTTACAGTACTATGTAAATATTTATATTTATTTATATTTCGTATCATCTGTGTTAATACTCAAAACGAGTTGTGTGTTTTCCTCGATGTTTACCTCCATAAATATTTGTTCGGAAATAAATCGTGGTAGATCGAGCATTCTCAATTTCCGGTAAAAATCACTTGGAAAAAAATATGTAAAGATTGACACGAGAGAAGTGGGTGTAAAATGTAAGCCATCAATCAAACGAGTCACTGTCCGGAAAATCTTACTGTAAAAACTCGATTGCACAAGCGCCTGTGACCCGGTTGAGGTCTCTTATCGCGGATTGCTGCACAAAAGTAATAAATTCACGAAGATGCATACGGGTAGTCGAACGCGATCGGTACTTGATCGAGATTTTCGTTCTTCGTTTATTATTTCTTCTTATTTTCTCAATGCGAAGAGTCCATCGAGCGAGACCTACATAATGAATCCCAAAATGACCGAAAGTTTTCTTCCCTAGCCCCAAACTTGGTTATTTCCTTCTTTATTTCCTTCCGCTCGATTTTTATTCCATTTTCATTCTCGACCGTTCGCCCTCTCGGCGACAACTTTTTTCCCTCCGTCTCTAATTCGCGTGACAATGAAACCCATTAATCAAACGCAGAACGCATTTGCCATCAGAGAACATTTCTCCTGCACGGAGCGTCTCTTTGAATTATCGTTTCTCCAACGCATGAACTAAATATTGAATAAAGAGGCCAGATAAGTCCACTAAAAACAGTCGAAATACTTGTCACCTTATGCGGAAATGAAATTACGTCGCGACAAAGGAGTTATGAATTGCGACACATCGAGAAGAAATGATTTTAAATGTCACGTGAAATTGATTTTCCCTCAGATACTTGTCGCGATATCATTTTATTGCGATTTCAAAAATTTCGATCCACAACTCGATAAACCTTCGGCTAACATATTGCTTAAAATTAATAATGCAAGGAAAATTAATAATTCAATTATCGAGTAAGAACTGTATGTGAGAAAATATTTGTCAAAACTTTCACCATTTTACGTTCTATTGTCTTCACTTTCCATAATTATTATATTAGATTTCTATGAGCCATCCGAGTAATTCTTGCGTAACAATCAGTCAAATGTTGTTTTAAATATTATACGGGTCATGTCGCATGCATTTTTGTGCAGATAACGATTATGTTGGAACGAAGGCAATAGCTTCAGGCTGGGGAACGCTCCACGAGGATGGCAAGCCCTCGTGCTTGCTTCAGGACGTCGAAGTACCCGTCATGAGCGTTCAAGAATGTCGAAATACAAGCTACAATCCTCGAATGATATCGGACAACATGCTCTGCGCAGGCTATCCCAAAGGAGAGAAGGATTCCTGCCAGGTTGGTTCCTTCTCATTCCATTACAGAAATTCAATTATTTTTACGTTTGCAATGAGACTCGATGTGGCGACGTAAAATTAATACGTGCAAATCAGGGCTGGTTAAAAGTCATGAGAAAATGAGAGGTTTCAAGCGAAATCGATGAAAGAGGTTGGTTTTTATTTTCAGGGTGACAGCGGTGGTCCTCTAATCGCCGAGCGTCAGGACAAGAAATACGAGCAAATTGGCGTGGTCTCGTGGGGAAATGGTTGCGCGAGGCCAGGATATCCCGGAGTTTATACTCGAGTGACACGCTATCTCAATTGGATCCTTGAAAACACGAAGGACGGATGTTTCTGCGAGCAATAAATGCACTATATGTAAATAATAATCAACATTGAAAAGTTCGAAGAAGGAAAAAAAAATGAAAGGTTTTCCTTGTGCCAATTTCGTCGTGATACGTAATACTTAACGCCTTAGCTGTAAATGCGGAGTAATTATTTTCTATCGATCTTCGTCATCGATACAATTCAATTGCAAAAAAACAAAGGCAAACAGATCGGATAATTATCGATTAGATAAGAAAACTGGCGGAGCGCTCGTGACCGCGTGATTATCAATACATCTATATAAATAAATTTTTACGCAATTTCAGTCACGGTGACGAAAAAATTGTAACGTAAAATAATTCTATTTATTCTGTAATTTTTATACAATCGAAAGCATTGTCCACATCGATAAAATTATTTGACTCGTATACAATTTTATGTTGAATATACGCAAATCTGTTGTGTATAATTTTGTAATTTTGTCAAATTTTCGCCCGACATTTCTTGTATTTTTTGATTCTCACATATTATACATTTTTTATCTACCGTGTACTGTTTATTTCCGATAAAGACGGATTTCGCACTATTTTTCGAAAATCCGCTAGCGCACCAAAAAAATTAATCATCAAGAAGTCCATTGGCGCTTTCGTATTCTCCGTCTCCTTTTTCCGAGCTCCCAGTCACATTGCGGTCTTCGATACGAGTTAACGGGACTCTTAGCCGGGTCATCGACTCCTCATCCTGCGTTAGATGGCCTCAAGAAAGGTAAAAATATAAACGCGCCGATCGCGATGTTGTCCAGTACTCAGCGCAAACATTATTTCGTGCTGTCGCTGAATCTATAGCGTGTGTAGTGGATTTTCAGATGCGGGCAGTCCCGCTATTCGCTGAGATCAAGCCTGGACGATGAGAGCTGTACCAGTCGTTTTCGCGATCAACAACGAGACAGAGTAGCCTGCCTCGTCAAACATTCGAGTCATGTATCTTCAGGAATACGTTAAATATCTCATATGCATCGCAATTGTTTTATCTTATTTTCCCAACGATCGGAATGGATTTGCCGCAGCTGATGTACGAAAATATTCAATTCATTTCACACTGTCGATTATACATTTTTTTTATATTTTACGCGATGAATTTCCGTAGTTAAATATTCAAACATAAAATTAAATACTGTAAAAGTGTATCGTAAACTTTTTGTGTGTTTCCATAGGAATCGCAGAGCGTCAGAAATTCACGTGGAGTATGGGATATTATTTTCGGTAGATTCCGTACTTGCGGCGGTTGTGGTGAGTTTATTTCAAGTAAAGGGAAAAATAATTTGTACGGAGATAAATGTGTCGTACAAAGAAAACATTAAACTGGTATAGAGTAAAAATCTATCAATTATTTCAGTTTGCGGAAAGTCAAATCGGAATTATGCTCGCATGCTCGGTGGAGAGTACACGACGAGCCACGAATTTCCCTGGCTCGCAAATATTCATGTTAAGTCGAAAATCCTCGTGAGTGGGATATTAATTAATGATCGTTACGTTTTAACGGCTGCCAGCCAGCTAATTGGGTATGTAATCAGAAATAAGTATAATTATTCAATAAATTTAAATCATCAAAGAATTTTTCATTATATGATAATCAATTGAGCATTGTGACGACAATTTTTTAATTTAGAGCAACAGCACCGGAAATAAAAGTGTCTCTGGGCGAGTACGATCGTTGCAGCTTGGACGTCTCGTCGTTGAATTCGAGCGTGGAAACCGTAACGATGTACCCGGAATTTAATCCGGAATCTCATGCCCACGATCTTGCCCTCATACGTCTCAGTCGTCCTGTCAAATTCGAGAAAAGAATATCGCCGGTTTGTCTCCCAAATCCAGGCTCAACTTACCTCGGACAGGTCGGAACTGTATCCGGATGGACCGAGAGCAAATCAGTTGACAATATTGACACAAGAACATGTCGCCCACGTAAATTGGGCTTACCAATTTTGGGATACAACGAGTGCATAAAATCAGGCGTAGATCCAAAAAATTTTCACGACGATTCCGGCTGCATCGGAATTCTCGGTGGAAATTCCATTATTTGCAATGTGAGTGATTTTTCGGGGCTTTGAATTATTTTTGCTTCATTGATAATTGAGAAGTAATTTAAAAATTTGTTCATTAAACTATTTTTATCTTTAATTTATATTCATGGATTCCTAGCATATTGAGCAATTTTCCCCCCGGCAGTAACGAATGACCTTTAATTAATTATTTCAGAACGACGTCGGTTCGTCCCTGCTGTATCGATCATACACCGGAATCTACGACCTCATAGGTAAATAATCATCTCATAATTGAACAGTTCATGAAATATGTAAGAAACTTTGTTGATCCCCGACAGGCATACTCTCGGACACGAACGTTTGCGATAACAAGCCGAGGACAGCTGTTTTCACGAGGATCGGACCACATTTGGACTGGATACTACAAACAACCAACGATGCTTGTTATTGTACAAAATAACAATTATTGCGTACTTAATTATTAATTATATCATACATATACGTACTTAAAAATTATTGCGTACTTAAAAGAGACAGATTTTTTTACGTGTACATAATTTCCGATGCAATGAATTCTTGCGAATCGATTTCTCGAGTAAATAAAATAAAGTCCTTGTTTTACTTTCGAATATTTGTTTTTGTGTGTATGTATGTGTTTTTTAGAGGCACACAATTATACTGCCAGGTGGATATCTGGGCCACAATAGACACGTTCAGATACACGCTCGGAGATAACGCGAAAAAAAAACATTTGCTCTCGCCTTTAATGGGAAATAAAAAAAGATCTCGCTCATTTTCAACTTCTAAAAGGAGCGTCACTCCTGGTAAAGTTTCAATGTCAAACAGCGCGCGAAGGACGTGTCCGATTTTTCCCTTTTCATCCTTGACTTTTTTTTAATTAAAGTGTCAAAAATGAGGTTGAAAAGTGAAATAAAGTTATGCGTTCTCTGGATCGTTGTGGATCTTTTGCAAACTTGAATTTGATGGAGTTCATCGATCCTCGAGACAAATTGACGTGTTCAGTACGAAAATCCCTCGTATATATTTTTTTTTGTGGTAATACATTTTGATAGTCATCTAATTTAAATAAAAAACATTTGAATATTGTTTTATTTTTTAAAGATAATTATGACCAATTGAATTGTCGTAAATTTATTTTAAAGATATTGATTGGGAAAATTGGATTGCTCGGCTGTAGAATGTTTTAAAAAATGTATTCATTCATTCATCGCGTAAAAAAAAGGTGATGAAAAGATACATTTGTGGGCAGGGTGACAGCGGTGGTCCCCTTCAGATAATAAATTCGAAAGAGCGTTACGAGCTTATCGGCGTTACTCGGTGGTAAATTGGCTGCGGCATCGGTTATCCAGGTCTCTACACCGATGTCGTTTCAATGGTACCGCGGATCATAAAAATTACCTCTCGAGATTCCATGCACTGTTGGCGCTAAATAAATCGATAACAGAGCAATGAAAACGAAAATCTTAAAATCCTCGGAGGGATTGAAAATATTTACTTTTTCGAAAATCTTTTGCATCATGGAAAAATTGCAAATCCTTCTTGAATGAAGTTTCGATTAATAAAAGAATCCCGGAAATTCTTTTCTTCTCCGTGAGAACCGGAAATCGAGGAAAGAGGATTTCTCTTCTAAATAATATATTTTGATAGAAAAAAAAGACGATGGGGATGTATAGAGAGGATCATCGCCCAATAACACTCGTTCACCTGACACGAGCTTGGATTATCGAGCTCATACGATGGTAGGAGGGAAAAGAAAAAAAATAAAAGAGTTGAGAAGTGGTTAGTCAGAGAGAAAGAAGGGGAGTGAATTGAATCGGAACACACGGGCGATCGATCAATATATCCCTGGTTTTTCGCCCGTGCGGAGTCAGTACGTGATTTCTTGAGGTCGAAAACTGAAAGATCGCTCGAGAACAAGGGCAAAAGGGCGCGAGATTAACGATGTGGACGAGGATCGGACTTGCTGCCTTGGGAGCTCTTTTGATGATAGACGTTCGTTGAGAGTAATTGAATGATAATAATTAAATAAGAATCCGTTTCGATTTAGAGGGATTTCAATTTTTCTCGGCTCAATCACTGTCCACCGTCGAGACTAATTAAATCCACCGTCGTTCCGCTTCGCTTTTACTTTTTTCAGAAAATCAGTGCTCTAACTTACTACGATCCTCCGTTGGTTGATCCAGGCTGTGGTAATAATTACTAAATATCGCGTAGATCGAGAATTTCATTTGATACCACCGATCGCTGGCTTCTTTTATTTTTTTTGGACAGAATGTGGAAAACCAAGTGAGGAAGTGACCAACAGAATCGTCGGTGGTGTCATCACCGCGCCTCATTTGTTTCCCTGGATCGTTGCGATCTTTAACAAAAAGGCTCTTCACTGCGGTGGAGCTCTGATAAACGATCGATACGTCCTCACGGCAGGGCACTGTGTCAAATGGTACTTTTTTCTTCACTTTCGAACGATATTTCAAACTCCCACTTGATTTTATATTTTTAACATTCCTCCAATATTGTACGTACATCATTAAAATCCTTCCAAACCTTCCATTCATCTAGGATAGATGTACCATTGGTGGCCACTGTTCCGTTTGTGGTCATTTTTACATTTATAACTAAATATTAAATATTTAGTTATTTTTATTATTAATTGAGTAAATATTAGCAATATTCCATCCACCAAAACTGTTATTTATTATGACCACAAGTGGTGCAACCGATGGCAAAAAGTAGTACTTCTGTGGTCATTACTGGTGAAACAGCAGATACGATCAATATTTCTTTTTTTTTTAAACTAAAGTAAGTTTATAAAGTATTAGCTTTTGATTATTCGATAACTGATGTATCAAAGATGTAATTAATTCATATTCCGTTATCATATACTTTAATTTAGTTAATTAAATTCTAAATGAAAGATACGAAATCGCTTAAAGTGGCCACAAATGGTACATCTACCTTATATGAAAGTTATAGATCCGGATCGTTTTCCTTGATAATTGAGACTCTTCGTCTCTCATACTTTATCAAAACTAATAGGACCGATCACCGGAATATGGACGTTGGCCTTGGAATGCACGATCTGAAAGATCCCTACGTTGGCTATATACTCCCAATACAGGAAGTTATTCTTCACGAGAACTTCGAAAGCGATTTCCTGCATGACACTAACGATATATCGCTCCTTAAGCTCCAATACGTCGTGAGATACAGCGAGACCGTAAGTCCGATCTGTTTGCCGGTCAAGGGCTCCGAATATACCGGTCAAACCGTCGAGGTCGCCGGATGGGGTCGCGTCACGTCCGATGGTGTTTCATCAAGATTTTTACGAAAAGCCAGTCTCAAAGTGATGCCTTTCAACACGTGCAGAAATACGACATTTGGTGATCATCTGACAGAATCGATGCTCTGCGCTTATGCCGATCGAACTGACGCTTGTCAGGTAATTTAACCAAAGAACTCTAATTTCCTCCAAATTTTTCAACACCGTTTTGTTTTCATTTGAGCTTTTAATAAATATTTGCATTTACTTGCTATTATGTGATGATTTTTCTTTTTTTTTTAAAGTCGCGTTTTTCAATCAATTTTTCTTTCTTAGTGTTAAAGGTTTCTATACATTCTGCAATGAATATTTTATCCCTTTCTGAATCCTTGAAAATCTTTTCATGAATATGTTTTTTTTCTCAATGCTTGTTTTTTTACCTTCGAAATCTTTGAAAATCGTATAGGATAAATTTTTTTTCCTAAATCCCCGCTCTCGGTTTGTTCATCTCCGAATTTATTTGTTGATCCTATCATTTCCTGCATCTCAATAATTCAGGATCTTTCACTTCAAACAGGGCGACAGCGGAGGACCGTTGCTGTATCAAAAACCCAACGGGAGATACGAGACGATAGGTAAAAAGAAAAATATCTTTTTAACAAAACTAAGTGATTTTAAAGTGACCGTTATTCTATAATCCCATTGTTTTCGAATATTGAGGGGTGAAATTGACATTTTCACAATAGTGAAGTTGAATCTATGTAACGAATAAATAACAGGTATCGTGTCATGGGGCATTGGTTGCGCTCAGCCGAGATCACCAGGAATTTACGTCAAAGTGACGGATTACATCAATTGGATAAAAGCTCACACGCAGGATGCTGTTTATTGCACGGCCGCGTGAGCGATTGTAATATTTAAATCAAAGATCGTATGCATCAATAAAAAGGCCATTCATACGGCACCGATGAAAAGCTCTTATCAAAAGTCGGTAATTTAAATTCTTTTTTTATCCCAACCTTTTTAAATATGTGTAGCTGAATTTTTTTTATTTTTCTTATTTACTTTTTCTGAGGATAGAAAAATATTTATTCTCGACATGAGAAATCCCTGCGATTTGTTCGCTCGTATCGTGTCCGCTTCTTCGTACGAAGTACGTCGTTAAGTTTTATCGTCGATTTTCCTTCACGACACATCCAATTACTTCTCCTTCGGCCGCGATAACGCTCGATGCGATGGAAACGAAGACGCAGGAAAAATCGACAAAAAGAATTGAAAAAATGAATTAAACAAGATGAATAAATGTCAACCATGGATAATCAATTACGAAATACAAAAACTCATTGCACGCCAACAACAACGACATTTTAATAAATCAATTGATAAGATGTGGCCAGTTTCAATTATAATCAGAGATTTAAGCTCGAGCTTCCCGTAGATTGAAGAGCAACTCGATATTCTGCACACCGCATGTGATCGATTCTCCAAATTATAAATCCATTACGAAAAAAAGTATCTAAAAAATAAAATAACAAAGGATCTAAAAAATAAAATTGAAATTTTAAATATAATAACTTGAACGTGACGAGACAAATGCGTTTTCATCGAGTAGGAAAAATAAATGTCCTCTTTACATTTATTGGCGTGTAAAATCGTGAATTAATTTACAGAGTAAATGTGTACGATACATCTAGACATATGCGCCTTCTTTTCATTTTTGTTATGATTATTATCATGATTGATATTTATATTATTATTTATTACTATTGGTTGTGTTGTGTTAATCGAAATTATTCAAAGGGCTGAGACAAAAATTACCACAGTTGTGAACTTCCCTCTTAAACTCGATTTTCTTGGTGGACGGAAGGATCCGAGGATAACAACGTGATTAATTTTATAAATTTTACTAACGAACGAGAATTTTTCATAGCTGGGATGTCAAGATCTCACTCGAATTCCTTCGGATATGCCGATAACTAGAACAGCTCACAAATTGCCAGGAAATATTTCGTACATCTCTAATTTGACATTAGTCTAGGTCGAAGCCAACAACTTAACGACGCATTTCTTATATATTTTTTTACCTACATGCAACCACATTTCGCTTATTTTTTGAGCTAATTGTTAAATGATGCGAACCAAAAAGTTAAATTCGTTTCAAGTTTCCCGCTGCCGATATTCGAAACGAATGCGACAATGATAACAACTTTTTCAACTCAATTCAACTTTTTAAGCTTCTTAACTCAGAATTGGCAAGACTAGTTTTTCACGGAATGCCGAACACATCGTATTCTACCGATTTTCCATGTACTTAGTTCTCGAGCAATTGGACAACGAAGTTCAATTTCTCATACAAATTGACAGCATCAGAACGAACGTTTGTTATCAAATTAGTTGAAGTCTACGTACTCGAATATTTAGAAAAAAAGTATACTCATTGTTTTATTAACAAAGGACTTCCATTTTTTAATCAATTTTTATATCATTTTTAAATTTTAACGTGCACATTTTGTTCTCAAGTTTCGAACGAGTTAAGCTGAGTTTGAGCCACACCAGTACGAGGCAGATATGCAAAATAAAATTTAAAAAAAATGTATGGAGTTGGATTTCTACTGATGAACGAGATTCAAACATTACCTTAAAACGATAGAATGAATATCGCTCGAGAGAGACATTTCGCACACGCACTTGTTCGAATTACTCTTATCAATACAATATTATAATGCATCCTATAAAATGCCGATCTCATTTAACAATATAAAGAATCGGATAAAACCGGCCACTCGCTCAAGCTGTTTGAATGGAGAGTTTCGCACCTTTGACACACTTAAATAGAAAATTGATAGATTGATTTATAGAGTTCGACATTTAGATTGTGTGTGTAACGACTGAAAGACATCGCGTGTTTTCATTCTTTTTTTTATATATATATTTACATACAAGAGGCAAAACGGACGAAGCTGGTACTGGTAAAAAATTGTTGAATCGTTTTGAACGTAAAAATCTTCACAATTTTCAGTTTTCATGCCGTTTTCCAATCATTCGATTCAGAAAAAATAGTTGAGGAACATCATTGCGCACTTGTCCTATCGACCGATACGACCCACTTCTGTCGATTGCGACTCTTTTACGATCTATGATCATGTGCTTATTGTGTTCGTTTTTCAGAAATTAAATAATTGTTTCATAACGTGCAAATTCTATGATACAATAAATTCCACTGTGGAACGATTAACATCGATAAGTCTGATTGCATCCTCTTTTTGTCCATTACTCATATCAATATATGACATGAGTGACGTTCGAGTTGCACTGCGATGTTACAGCTTCCTCCAGAGTGCAATCCAGTTTTCGATAGTTCGCCGTGCTCGGTCTTCTTCGGTTCCGACCACCTCGGGATCGTCGTCCTTCGAGAACCATCGCTAATATCTGAAAAATAAGATATTAATGTTTAAAAGTATATGACATTGTCGAATTGCTCAAATAAATGTCCAATATCACATATCAATGAAGTAAAAATAAGGTGTTGAAATTTTAATTTCTTAAATAAAAAGACCCAACAACATACTTTCTGTTTGTTATGATAGCCGATATAGCCAGCTATGCAAATCACACCGATGACTGTGAAGTATCCAAAAAAGTGTGAATCGTCATCGCTGTGCCTTCGTGGACCATAGCTAAAGTTCTCAGAAGGTGCAGCAGAATTTTGTTGCTTCACTTCTTCTTTTGACAATGTCATCATTGGCGATTCTACAAATAATTCAGATTATTTTTATGTAATATAAAATCAACCTGTGCTACCATGTTTATGAGGAACGGGTAAAATGAATGAACATAAATCTGCACATTTTCGTTACCTATCTCGTTTCCAACGTCAACATCTCCTGGTATCTCTTCATCTTGCGTATGCTCAGAAATGGTATTTGTGTTTGAATCCAAAAGGTCGTTGTCTGGTGTTTCTGTATCATCTTTCTCATCTTTTTTCTTCTCATCCACATTATCATCTTTTTTCTTCTCATCCGTATTATCAATTTGATGGACTGCAGAAGCCTGATTTGCTGCAGTTTGCGGACTTTGTTCTAGGTTTATTTCAGTATGCGCAGTATTGCCTTGATTCTGCAGAGATTTAGCTACCGAAGATTTTTGTATATTATCACTCTGAGCTTCGGCAACAGCTGAGTCTCCAGCAGGCTGCGAACCAGTTTCAATAGCAGTGGTTCCTCCATTGTTAGAATTTGCTCCACCTTTTTTTGCCTCACTCTTATCCACCTTAGCCTCCTTCACACTTGGAATATTACTTTTTTCAGTCACTTTTTTTGTTTTTACCGATTCAGGTTGAGCTTGACCACCGACAATTACTTTATCAGCTGCGTTCGCTGTTGAATTTGGGCCGATCAACTTTAATTTCGTAGAAATACCGTCCATGGTCTCCAAAAGAAGACAGAGCGGTTTTATTACTTCGTCGTATCTGAGACATATTTTTATACAAAGCTCTTGCTTTTGCAGGGATGTCTCCAAATTCCCGGCACGCAATGTAGCAGCGTCACCCAAGGATTGATAATGTGCCCAATTCTTACAAAATGATTCAACAACATCGCTGGATACTTTTGGGAATGATTTTCCAATTTCTTTATCCAAGGCTTTAGCATCATTAGGTACCAATTCATTAGCGTTCCCTGATACGCTAGCGAGACTGCTCAAAACGCAAATTCTTGAAATTCTGTCATACATACCAAGGCAGAGATACATATCAGCGTTGGTATCATCAAGACTAGGCAAGTTGGCAAGAAATTTGATAGCATTGCAACTTTTCGCGTAATCAGATTCGATGAATACCTTGCGCGTAGGACAAACACTAGAATCGGCTTTTATCGTTTCGATAATTGAACTGTTTACAGCCGCACTGTGAATTTCACATATTAATAAAAGTGTACACGTCGTAAAAATAATAAACAAGTTGTACGACATTTTTAGCGCTGTATATCGATGCTCTCGCAAATTCATTAGATCGTTTCTGTTAACTCTATGCTGTGGGAACTCTGAATATACGTTATTCCGTAGTCTACATTGTTTTTCGGGAAACTTCACACTCACTGCATACTTTCTTTTGACGTAAGCTGTGATGATAAATTCCAGGTATCCGGCAGTTTCAAATGATTGCAAGTGTCAGCGACGCCAAGAAAAATCGGAAAAACGGATGTTTTTTTTTCGCGTCACGGTAGCAAGATCGGAAACTAATAATTTGAGAAATCTACCGGTTCGGTAGAAACAAAAATTCAGATAACACTCACATGAATATTCTTTCGCGATTTTTTGATGCGTTTATAGATAGAGTTCAAAGGTAAGAGACGTCGACTTAGAAAACAGCGTCAGTGTTTCTCCACTAGTGAGGTTATGTCGACAAGTCACCTCCGAAACCACTGTAAATCTTGTAGCGTAAGGACGTCCTAAGTTACCCTTAGCATAAGTCTCTGAATCGAACTCTTCTTGATGAAGATTGCACCCAGAAATATCTCAGTTGATAAAACACATTTTTACGTACCTACTGCGATAACTGAGTAAAATCACACTTGGTGCTATCTGTAGAGATTCATTCTAGGCAATTAGAGAATTTCGACGAAACGTTGACGATCAACTGTAGATAATATCATTGTCATACATTTTTTATCGTCTGATAAACATATTTTTACTTCAGTTGTTATCCGTTAGAACTTTCTTCTTCAAAAAGATAAATGCTATAAGGTGGCGCTTGGTGTATTAAATACCCGTGCATACTTTTAAAGAAAATTGCATTTTATTTTCCATGCCAAAATGATTGATGAAATTATCCTTTCTTTCTTTTAACGCAAAGCCCTGAACGTCACTCTTGATTTTTCTAAAATATCAAATATTTGTGATAAAATTTTATTAAATGTTTCACGTCCGTATCTCTTTTGGAGCTCGAGGGACTGGAACAAATATTATGAGAAAATCAATACCGTGTTCGAATAACATTGAAATACAAAAAACAAAAAATTATTCCTGATGAACCACCTCGATTTCGTAGAGTTTATTGATTTCAATAGCGGAGATTATTGACATTCATAGAGACAGTAAATTCGATTGAGGAAGTTTATTATAAAATCTTTCCAAAAAGCCGAGATCCTTATCAAGAAATATTTTTTAAATAGTTATTGTTCAAAATTAAAAATAATTGCTATAAATAAATTTGGTGCGAAGATTTTTGATAGATGGTCCATAACTCATCTTGTGACCATCATACAAAATATTCTCATTTATAACAAAAAAAGTGGAAATATGTAAAAACGGAAAATGTAACTGAATAAAAAAAAACAATTGCAAAAAAGCGAGCAAAAAATCAAAAAACCAAGAATGCCTAGAAAAAAATGGATATTCAAATAATGATTTTTAATAAAGTACTGAAAATTAATGAAAGGGTAAAAATGATTTTTAAGCAGAGATTTTGTGAAACATATGTATAGTTAAATCGAGACAAGTGACCGCGAGGACAGAGTGTAGTCTCGTCGTTTCCGGTATAGATGGAGAAAACATGGAAGAGATGAGCGAAGGTAGATTCGCTCGGTTAGATTGGCGGAGGTGGATTGAGCTGTTCGGGGGTGTGGTCTTGGCCCCTCGAGATTAATCCGCTGACATCCAATCATAAGCGAAGCTACCCTACCATCGAGCTCGCTGGGAATTCCGGGTAAATCGGCCAGCCCGCGAGTCGAAAGCTCTCTTTCCTCGCAGCCCCTTCGCCGGACTAATTGCCCTGGCTTTAATATCGCATGTGGAATGAAAGGAAGCGCGTCCTGTGCACCCTCCACCCTCAAAAAGGAAAATAAGAGCCAACTTTCAGAGAGAAGGCAAAGGGTGTATGCACGTAGATTGGGATTTTCATCATTGTGTTAAAAACCCTTTCAAAATTTTATGAGCATCAAAAATGTGACTCGAGTTTTTCCATACAACTCGTATTAATTGTCACTAAATATTAACAATATTATTTTTAAAAATGCTAATTCCTGTAACAAAAAAATACTCCCTCGAAAAGCTCATTTTTTGAAAAATATATTCTTATCAGAATATGACGATAAGCGATTAAGGGGTTTCAGTACAGTTGTCATAAAACTCAAGAAATTAACACGTAAAAGAGATAGGGAATCGAAAAATGATCAGAATTGAATAAAAAATGAAAACAACGGATATAAATTCCGAAAAAATATTTGATTACGTAAACCGACAGTAGTAGGCCCGTGGTCGATGTGGAGTTTCGGCGGTTCTACAAGTTAAGCTGCATTAGGCGCGGCCAATACTTGGATGGGTGACCGCTTAACTTTCATCGGCTAACGGGTCAGTGCTGTTTTTTTCGAGGTCTGATAACTTCGGAAAATCCAGAAAGGACGTCACCGAATGTATCGGCACGGGTTTTCTGCAGTTTTCCCGTGCCCATGTGCAAACATGTGCGAATGCGATAATGAACCATGGCATAAACGGTTCTGAATGGAAGGGGAATATCGTGATTAAAGCTAGAAGCTATACGAAAGGAAACCGACCTAACTAACTATTTGTTTACGTAGATATTGAGTTATTAAAGAAAACATTTCCGTTCTTATGCATGGGGTCTATAACTATATCCATAGAAAAAGGACAATTTTCTCTTTCGATAACTCGAAAACTATGTAGATAAAAATTTTGAAAAAAATCATGTTCACGTATTTCATGTTAAGGAACATCTTGACAAAATTTCATCGCATTCTGATCATACTCGCTTATGTACCGAAACACCTTAAGGAGGAATTGTTGACCCTATTTTGAAAAAATGGTAAGAAAAAGTTAAAATTTTGCAGACTTGTTTGAAAACGGCTAAAAAAATCTTTGTGCCAAATTTGAGAATGATTCACTAAATGGTTTTGAAGTTATGAAAAATTTAACATTGTGTCTTATGGGAAATTTATAAAACGTTCTAAACATAAACAAAAAAGGTAGCATCTCCGTAAAATTTTTCATACGACTGTTCGATGCTAATTCCAAAATTTGAAAGCATTTCACTAAAATTTTCTATTTTAATTGTTTAAACAATGCTAATTGTTAAAATGATTGAATTAATAATCGGAAGTCGTTGATCGCTATTGTAGCTAATACAGAAAAAATTCAGAATCTTTTCAAAATACTAGAAAGTAAAAAATTCGCAAATTTTCGTTTTGAACATACTTTTTTGACATGGACTGTACCTACCATTCCTCCTTAAAAACCGTAAAAAAGAATTTAATTTTCGAATAAATATTTTTTTTGAGTCTTAATAATCATTTGTAGATATCATGAAGGATAATAAAAGTGAAAAAAGTATTAGAAAAAATGATTGATGAATTCATATAAATATAAAAAAACACAAAAATGAATTTTCTCTCACCAATCAGCAAACACTCGTTTCCAGTTAATCCTACTTGAAAATATATTTAAATAAATTGTATCTACAAATTATCAATAGTGACATATGGAAATGTCACCTGTTTATTTTGCGATCAAATTGGAAGCAATTACAGGCGAGAAGGACGTAAGAGACGAGTCCTTGAAAATGCCGAGTGATAAATTTTTCTCTCGTAATAAGGGTGACTTTGCCGAGTCATTTGATACAAAACGGGCACAGCACCGTCGACGACTTCAATAGAAATTCTTTCGCGGCGCACAGCGAGCGGGCAACCCTTGTGCTCTCTCGTCCGAGGCTCGCGATCTTTCGGCTCCATTTAATTCGAGAATTTGTCGCCGCGATCCTCCTTCTCTTCTATACACCCTCCCCAGACCCAAGATATCTTCCGTCTCGAATTTTTCTATCATGAGAATTATCGCCACACTGAAGATATTCAAATTTATTTAGTTACTCGAATTTTCCATAATTATTCATATTTTAACATTATTTATTAACGTTTATTATATTTTCATCATAATTTAAAAAGCCATTGGTATCAATTTGACACTATGGCTCGACATGCACAAATTTTATATTACACGTACGACGTATCCTCGTCCCCGGGGGGTGCAAACATCTTTTGCCTTCGTGCAAAGTAAATTTTCAAATTTATAGCTCAATCTCGACTTTATAATGGCGACGAGAGGATTCAGCGAGTTTTCCAAAGTTTCTGCGCGCAGAAAATCCTCCACGATATTTATGGTGTGCAATCGTATAGATATGTAGACCTGAAAATTTGAAAAGGGGTAGTAAATTATTGGCGATTCGAGACTTCTCGTTGAACCTAAATTTGCTAGACTTGATGGAAAATTTTTCCTCACTTCACATTTTCACATATTTTTAGTAACAGCTGTAAAGACCCAATTCAAAATGTTTATCAGTCAAAAACAAAATAATAACCATATAATTAGTTTGATGGAGCGTATCAAAATTTATTATCAATGTAAAGAGTGTAAATAATTTAAAAAAAAAGCATTTAGTAAATTATTGGCGATTTTTCTTCACTTCACGTTTTCACATATTTTTAGTAACAATTATAAAGATCCAATTCAAAATGTTTATCAGTCAAAAACAAAATAATGTCCATAAAATTAGTTTGATGGAGCGTGTCAAAATTTTCTATCAATGTAAAGGCTGTAAATAATTTGAATAAAAAGCATTTAGTAAGTTTTATTGGTGATTCGAGACTACTCGTTGGACCTAAATTTGCTAGACTCGATGGAACCTTGAATTTTTCCTCACTCCACATTTTCACATATTTTTAGTAACAATTATGAAGATTCAATTCAAAATGTATATCAGTCAAAAACAAGATAATATCCATAAAATTAGTTTCACGGAGCGTACCAAAATTTTCTATCAATGTAAAGGGTGTTAGTGTAAATAATTTTAATAAGATGCATTTTTCCAATCGCATTTTTTCTCTCTCCCTCTCTTCATTTGTTTTCTCATAAAAAAATGTTAAGCGTCTACTGGAGGTAGAATAGGACAGGAAAGGGGAAAATCCTGTACGTGAGTAATTAAGCTCTTGGCTAATTGTTCTCCTAGGCATCAGGGGTGCCGCTATCAAGCTCCTTAGAGGTTTTCCGCACGAAGTACTGAAATTCCCACACGCGAAGAGATGCCTCGTCAACTCGTCTCCACTCTAATGAGAGTTGCTCCGTGTCTCTATACACATTTCCTCTTATATAAACATCAAATTTTGACACGAGTGCGCTCTTGCAACAGACAAAATTTCGTGTTCTGAAATTTTCAAAGAGGAAACGTTCGCAGACTTTTAGTTTCGAATTAATTTTTCATTCCTGTATAATACAAGATTTTCCAATAGATATAAAAAATAGCGTGCGAAGTATATATCAGTTTGATATGTCTTGGTCCTACAATTATATGTTATTAGATAACGTACGAGAAATTTCCAATTATAATTTTAACGTTTGACGTATTTATAAAAAAATGTAAGCCTCTTGCCAATGTTGGTAAAATCTGAAAATCCCGGACGAATATCCGGGAACAAGATAACAATTCGTCATTGTACGAGAAGGTTTAGCGTATCGTTGAACGAAAAAAAAAAATGAAATTCACGTATAACAAGTGCACGTATAATATGAAATCTCCGGAAATGGCGATTTCCACGGAGAGGGTTAAAAAAGAGTTTAAAATGATAGTGGCGTATGTATCCGCCATGATATCGTCTAAATGACTCGAAATCCGTTCTTTCGATTCTGAAAAGTCGGAGCGTATGAACGCGCATACATGATTATCTTCCGGGTAGGATAGAGGATAGCGTTTGTGCGAGGGTGGAGAAAAGTAACGGACTACCCGCAAATAAGCCCCGAATGCAGGAATAGTGGGGTTGAATTGGCGAGGCGTGGGCGTGTCTCTTGCCTGGGGGTAGATGGCGGAGTCGTCCAATCGCTGATCCTTCGTCCAGATTCGTATATAACACGAGTTTTACGCGGCCTCGGCTCTCGTCGCGGTATCTCCTTGGGGAAAAGCCAAGGGGAACAACGACCGGGAACAAATACTCCGCGAGGACGTTAAAAAATATTGACCGTTCTTATAGAGTTGGAAGGGCGCGGAGAAGAGGGTGTTGGTGTGTTTTGCGTGTATGTGTGTCGATCTGCGTGCGTGTGTGTGTGTGGGTGGGTGAACACGGGGGGCTGAAAATTCTCCCGGAGAAGGGGTTGGCTATCGTGCGGTCCATTTGGGGGTTGCGGAGGTAAACGTTGTACTGATTGGGGGGGTATGGCGATGGCTAAATGGCACGACATCGCGAACAGGATTATTAGCTGGATATCCTTAGTGACGAGCGGTGATACCACTCGTTATAGCTCCTGAGTTTTTTCCTTCGTCGAAGGATCTCGGTGCTCCTGTACCCGTCGATCCCGACGCCAGATATATCCAGTTTTGTTTTGTGCTTCGAGGAGTGAATGATATTTCCGAGAAACTCGTACAATAAGGTGGAATAATGTGACAGAGAGGTCTGTGAAATTTGATCGATTTATATATAGATAAAGATTTCGGAATTGAAATACACGGTGAGGCGGATATAACGAGCGCTGCCGAATTATGGACATCCCGAGTCAGAATAATCACTCGATGACCGAAGATTCGTTGGATCGAAGCGACGAGAGCAGCACGATGTCGCAGGAACATCAGTCCCGTGGTTTCGAGGATTACGACATGGTCAAGAGGCTCAGAGCGTCCGTCGGCGAGCCCTGCTCGGCCCGAAGCGACTCGCAGGGTTTAACGAGGACGGGCAAGGATTTCCGTCTCTCCCTGGAGAACAACAGTACCGATTCTTATACCGATCTCTCTCAGAACAATGCGTCGCAGCTCGAGGACGTTTATTGCTCGCGCGAGCTCACCCTGAACCTCGGTAAATCGAAGAAGTACGATTTCCCGAATATTCAGCTGGGTGACGTACTGAATTACCATCAGACGATGAGAAACGAGCCGGACGCGGACGCGTCGCCGATCTGCAAACCGAAGGACGCGACGGCCAAGGAGACTCTTCTGAATCTTCAGCACACGCGTGACAAGTACCTCGCGAATTTCGAACGCTCGCCGAAGGACGAGTTCAATTACCTGATGGAGCGCGAGATAAAGGAATTCGAGATCGGAAATAAGGGCTACAATTTGACGGTAGATCGGATGAAGGAGTTCAACCTGCCGCATCCGGAACATCCGAGGGAGAGTCACCAGACGAACGGTCTGTCCGGGAGAGATCGCTTGAACGCGATTGGAATTCTTGACGAGCATAGAAATTCGTATCACGGACAGTCTCGTATTCCTCAGAACCTCGAGTGCATAGTTTACGAGCAAATCAGACGACCCCACAATCCATTTCTCAATCGCATAGATTTCGCCGGGCACAATTTAACGAGCTCGCTGCACGTACGACAGACGAACGTTCCTCACGTTCAACAACCTCAGCAGCAGCAACAACAGCAGCAGCAACAGCAGCAGCAGCAAATCAAATCTTTCACCATTGACGCCATTCTTGCTCACAGGAACAATCAGAGAGAACGATATCAGAGAAATCAACACCAACAGCTCAGAAAGGCGCCCAGAGTCGTGCGCCAAGAACGTATGTTTCGTTTGATTTCATTCGCACTCAAATATTTTATTTATTTATATAGATTTTGTAATTCTTTTTTATTTTATATTTATATACGCTGTTGTTGTATTGTTTATTATCATAGATCAAGCATTCCGTTGCGTGTAATATTTTTCAAGTATACCTCTATGTTTAAAGTTTTTACGAACGCATTTCTTTAGAAAGATGGATAAATAATTTTCAGCAAGATCAGATACGCGAAGAAAAATTGTTCAATACTTAATGCAAAAGTTTTTAGAACAATCACGTGACCGCCTAGATTTCGTAAGACTCGGATTTCTCTCTCAAAATAGAATAATTGAACTTGAGAAAATTACAGTATCCTAAAAATTTTCATGAGAATTTACTTATTGATGAATAAAAAAATAAACGAAAATTGGACAACAGCTTTCTCGCGGGAGGCACGCCCGTTGCTTGTTTATTTTTTTATTAATTGATACGTAAATTTTCATGTAAATTTGGACCAGAGTACAATTCTTGGGGTCGAAACGAATATACTCTATTTTTTTCGAGTGAAATTATTCGATTTTGACAGAGGAATTCGAGTCCTACGAAATCTAGTGACTTTGAGGGTTGTGATTGCTCGTAATTTTGACACGTCGATTAAATTCTAATTTGAAAAAGAAACGTAATTTCATACGGACCTCACTAAAATCTGTATCTCCAATATGATGAAAAAAATTAATAGATAAAGGAAAAGCTTTGAAAAATGAAAATGGATCGTTTCTAAATTATAAATTTCTGATCGAATGACAGCATCAGAGACACGAATAAGGATAAAAATATAAATATATGTTCTCAATAACAAAAGAGCTCCGAGCATGCTCGATGCTGTTTTGTCCGTTCTCACGCGTCGGGTTGAATTTTGTCAAAAAGTATCGTAACCCATTTAATCTCGGAGTATATAGCAAGTCGCGTTTCTAAAGTTCGCATTTCCGATTGATTTGGCAGGTCAGGAGGTGGGAAAAAATGGGCAGTGCAGCAGACGAATATCAGAGCCGAGTATCGGTGTGAATGAGATTAGCGGCGTGGTCAGCGAGGGAAATCCTGAGCTTCGCGGAAAGGCAAAGAGAGTGAGAACGATATTTACGGCGGAGCAGCTTGAACGGCTGGAGAGAGAATTCGCCCGTCAGCAGTACATGGTCGGGCCGGAAAGATTGTATCTCGCCCACGCGCTTCGCCTGACCGAGGCCCAGGTTAAGGTCTGGTTTCAGAATCGTAGGATCAAGTGGCGAAAGTTGAATCACGAGCAACAGTGCCAAGCTGTCAGCGAGCATCGTCAGCGCAGCGCTCTGCCCGGGACGCTTGAGATTCAGGAGGACGAGAGTAACGAGGCGAATACCGGAAATTGGTGTGTAAACGGAGGTGCGATCGGTGCACCGGTGACGAGCGAGCAGGACGCGTCGCTCGTCGGCGTTTCTAACGACCGTGACATCCGCGGTCCCTCGATCATCAAGCCATAATCGGTTTTTCTGCAAAAACTTTCCTAAAAATCAACCAAAAAGAAAAACAGAACTAAATTTCCTATCTGCTCGTTACTTCGCGTTGGTCGTTTTCATTATTGTCCCCGTCATCGAACGTTTTCGTATTTCCCTGTGCGCGGATTTGTTGGAAGAAAATTATTGAAAATTAAGAGAAAAAAGGAAAATACGATGTAACGTGTGGTCTATATGCGATCGAGAAGAATTTTTTGAGTCGGAAGGACGGTAGAATTATCGGCGTTAATTGAGGGAGAGTGTAATGATCATTGAATCTTGAGATTACTTTCAACGATGCTACGATCTCTCTGCGATGGAAAGAAATAGTGAAAAACGACAACGTGCCAAATATCCTGCGGGACAAGCGGTTCTACATCAGCTCTCGAAGTTTCGCGATAACGAGCCCGACAACGTGGACGGATCGATAGATAATTGCTGGAAGTATCATCGGGTTGATGAAATCGATGGGATTGACAATATACACGGGAGGTAAGTGCGCGCAAAGAAAACATCGATTGTAAACATTCCTTTTGCAATTTAAAGGCAATGGAAACCACGTGACCTCTCAGATTTCGTAAATTACGGATTTCTCAATTAATAAATGAATTGTCATCAAAATTTGGACCAGACCGC